>JAVJIX010000056.1:702500-732500 GCA_036785185.1 Paratrypauchen microcephalus
TGTCCGGACGTGTTTCGCGTTTAAATGATCCGTCAGGCTGGAGCAGCTTTGGTGATCGGAAAATTCTTTTTGACAAAAGCTACAAATCACCGTGTTCTTGTTGATCTTGTCTTCGTTCTTTTTATAAATAAATAAACTTGCCGTTCAAAGGCCCTGGCAGCGATTTGCTCGCCACACGCCAAATTTTAAATGTGCACATTGAATTGCCGCTCATAATTAATTATGTTAATTTTTATAACGCGTTAATTTGCAGTGTAATTAATTGATCTAATTAACGCGTTAAACTGACAGCCCTAGTTTTTACATATTGATTATTGCTTCATATTGTCACATAGTTATAATAATATACTTACTTTTATTTCTGTTAGACGTTATGCCACTACCGCTTTGACCTGTTGAAAGTACTGTATTTTAATGGTTATGAGTATTAGTGGTATCTACTAGTTCTTCAACTGTAATTCAATTACATTTATTTTTGTATTGCCCCAAATCACAGTTGTACCCTTCACGTCATATCACAGGATTGTTGATTTAATGAAAACTGCACAGCTCAACCTTATGTAACAGATAACCTTCAGTCACGTCAGGCACTATTTCATCTCGGTTCCTCTGATCCTGAGCATTTCATTGCATTGTTGACCTTGTGTTGATTCTGCATATGACAAATAAACAATCTTGAAACTTGAATCTTGAAAGCTTGAAATCTCAAAGGACCTCTTGTATATAGCTGAGAGACATACAGCTCTGGAAAAAAAAAAAAAAAAAAAAGAGACCACTGCATTTTTTTCTGAAATCAGCATCTCTACATGTATTACAGCCATTCCAGCGTTTGTTGAATTCCAACACAAACACAAAGCTGAGCTACTTCAGTTCGTGCACCAGGAGTGGAATAAAGTCACCCAAGAACAATGTGAAAGACTTGTGGAGAGCATGCCAAGACGCATGAAAGCTGTGATTAAAAAGTTACTGCACCAAATATTGATTTCTGAACTCTTCTTAAAGGTCCCATGACATGGTACTTCTTGATGCTTTTATATGGCTCCTTAATGGTTCCCTAATACTGTAAATGAATCCTGGGGGGGGCGGGTTTCCCCCGCTGGAAGCGCAGCTCTGCACCGCTGTCTGCTCGCTTCCGTGTTTAACACAGGAAGACAGATGGGAGACTTTGCAATGAAAAAAAGCATATTTACACAGAAAATAAAATTAAACCACTGGTATTTCAGAGGTCCAGAGGGTCGAGTAAGGGACTTGCGAGCCTAGAAACACTCGGACGTGCCTCCAGGCAAATAAAAAAACGCATTTCGCATTGTAGCGCATTCACAGTCCAAACTCTATGGGCGGGATATACAGGGACGCTGAGCGGAGACAGAGGGAGGGGCTGGAGCTGCATTTGCCGATCTGACGTCAAAAAGGTGCCTTGTCCGAACTCGCCCGTTTCAACACTGGTTTTGTGTAACTCAGAAAAGGACCGCAAATGCTCAGTTTAGACATTTCGCCAACTTTTAGCCATGGGGGGGGGGGTAAACAGGGTAGGGGAGCTCACATTAATGTTCAAAAACCTCAGAAAGTTAAAATTTCATGCCATGGGACCTTTTAAGTGTAAACATTAGTATTATGTTGTTTTAAAACGAATTTGATCTTGTTTCTTTGCATTGTTTGAGGTCTGAAAACATGTATCTTTTTTGATATTTTGTCATCATATTTGTCATTTTCTGCAAATAAATGCTCTAAATGATAATATTTTTTATTTAGAATTTGGGGGAAATGTTGTCAGCAGTTTATAGACTCAAACAAAAATGTTCCTTGCACAAACACATACCTATAAGTAGTAAAATCAGAAAAAAATGGTAATTTTGCAGTGGTCTCTTATTTTTTTTCCAGAACTGTATTTGTATTACTATGATTCTATATTTTTTATTTTTACCTGTGCATATACATTTCTATAATTATGCCTTATTTAACACCAGTCTCTTTTTTATTTTTGCAACTTTTTTTTTTAATGTACGTATTATTACCATTTATACTTTTGCTCTTTGTTATTGTACTGGGTTAGCTACTGGGTCCAAATCATTTCCCTTGTGGATCAATAAAGTTTGTCTAAGTCTGAAAGAAACAGATAGAAAATTAAATAATGAAAGCAACAGTGATTGGACAATAAAAGGCAAGAAGCACTCAGACCGGGGTGTTATCTGGTTACTACTCTTAACTACTTACACCGTTCATACTTCAGCCAATTTCCCAGAATGAAAAACTGGCCAGTAAACGTCTTCATAAATCAGTTGGAATTGTTTGGACACATTCCGGACTAAATAGATATATTTTGTCATATATTTTGAAAACAGAGCGAGTAATTTGGCTTGACGCACAGATGGGCCACAAATGCAGTGTAACCCCTGCTCCCCGCGGTGCGAGGGGGGGGACGAGGGCCGAAGAGGGGGGGTGGTCCGGGGCTGCCAGTAAAACGCTGAGATGCTTCATGGCTCAACAATTTGCTGTGTGAATGGAAATGGTTTGTGTGTGACCTCAGAACGGATTCTTGCTTTTCCTTCCTTCTATACGTCGTTTTTACCTCCGGGCGTTTTTCATATTTTGAGTCCAGTTTTATTTGTTTGCTGAACGTGCGGTGTTTGGGTTTACTGCCAGTAGGATTTCAGTCCAAAGTAGCTATAACTTTTTACTACTGTGGTGGAGTGATAGTGTCTCATTTACCACAAACTGAAGTGAAAGTGTCAAACTCAAATAACAGTGAATGAAGATTTATTGTACACCACAAGCTTATGAGTCTTCATTCTTGCAATAACTTTTACTATTACAACAAACACTAACACCGACCAAACACACAACCAAAATTAAACCGTCTTTAAACCAGAATAAAAATACAGATTTATAAATCATAAAATCGACTTTTTATGAACTTTTTTTATAATTATTTTTCCTTTTTCCTTTCTTTACCCACATGAAAGTTGTATTTAGACTCATTCGTGCGTGTTTGAGTAGTTTTCCTGCATTCAAGACACCCTTGCTATGAAAAATCCCTGTTTTTAACGCCCACTGCTTTGTATTTTGTTCCAATTTTCTATCCTCGCTATCGTGAATTGAGGTTACTGAATCTATACAGCTCTGGAAAAAAATAAGAGACCACTGCAAAATGATCAGTTTTTCTGATTTTACTACTTATAGGTATGTGTTTGGGCAAAAGGTCTATAAACTACTGACAACATTTCCCCCCAAATTCCAAATAAAAGTATTATCATTTAGAGCATTTATTTGCAGAAAATGACAAATGGTCAAAATAACAAAAAAGATACATGCTTTCAGACCTCAAACAATGCAAAGAAACAAGATCAAATTCATTTTAAAACAACATAATACTAATGTTTACACTTAAGAAGAGTTCAGAAATCAATATTTGGTGCAATAACCCTTATTTTTAATCACAGCTTTCATGCGTCTTGGCATGCTCTCCACAAGTCTTTCACATTGTTCTTGGGTGACTTTATTCCACTCCTGATGCAAGAACTGAAGTAGCTCAGCTTTGTGTTTGTGTTGGAATTCAACAGACGCTGGAATGGAATGGCTGTAATACATGTAGAGATGCTGATTTCAGAAAAAAAAACGCAGTGGTTTCTTATTTTTTCACAGAACTGTATGCAATATATATAAGTCCTTGTTTATATTTAAGTGCTGAATAGAAATGATAGTTCCAGTCCCTTTTACAAATGCCCAAATCCTTAACCCAGCAGTTATAACTAAGCCCGTTCACCACTGCTCTTGGATCTGCTTCTGAATGAACACAGTCTGCTGCAGTGATAAAAGCCACTTCCCAATGAAGTCATGTCTCTAATACCATTAAAAAGACTCAGGGCCAAAACCAAAACGCGACTCCACTTTCGGAGTATCCTTTACCCCATAAACCCACTCAACCACACGCTTTCATTTTTTTACACAGGGGCCCCTCCTCCCTCTGCTCCCCCTATGTCCTCGCTGTGCTCCTAACTCTCCCAGGGACAATAATATGAGCAGGAATCACACCTCACAGCAGCAAAAACACAATGTGAAATAAATACGCAAAAATGTATGCAAAAAGGAAGAAGTTTGTGTAATTCATTTCAATTCAATGAGTCTGAAAAGCTGTTACGCTGTTTTCTGATCGATGTTAAAATGTTGTTTCCTCATCACAGACATACCTGGAGTTGTGTTTTGTTTCATTCACACATGTTTAACACACAGACCCTGCATATTTAGGCTGAGTTCTTCTCTCAAACAGAAAACACTCTGTTCCACCTTGTGATGTCACGTGGTAATACAGAAAGCATTGGATAATTTCAGAGCTGATATTGCAAATCTTTACTAAACAAAAGGTAAAAAGGTGGCTGTTAACTTGAAAACTACTATATGACAAGGTGGAGCAGAGCGTTATGAGATGTGGAGCTGTAGACAG
Organism: Paratrypauchen microcephalus; assembly: GCA_036785185.1. NCBI lineage: Eukaryota > Metazoa > Chordata > Actinopteri > Gobiiformes > Gobiidae > Paratrypauchen > Paratrypauchen microcephalus. The sequence goes on from JAVJIX010000056.1 coordinate 706,942, forward strand.
ACTAAATAATAAAGTGTTACTCAAACATGTGTGAATGAAACAAAACACAACTTCATGTATTTATATTTAAAGCCCCAGTGTGTAGGATTCGTGGCGCATAGGTGGATAGTCGCTATTGCACTTTCTGTTTTAGCTACGGCAGACCTCGAGGGACCCGCGCGCCGCGGTCCTGTTTTTTTTTTTTTTCTCATGAAAACACACATTCCCGATCATGTACCATGACACTCTACACATCAAATGAAACCTTACAGTCTCCTCTTTTTGACTATGCAATTCATTTCCCTGCACAACAATCACTCCCCGAGCACATGGGGCTTTTATATGAAAAAGCACAAAACGAGGTTAGCTTACCTTAGAATGCTTTGCACAGGTCAAACTCTGTATTTCACCATAAACTTGCTCTCAATTTGTCCGTAAGGATCCAGCGAATAAAATCCAGTAAAACAATTTAGTCCAAAACAAGTGTTAGATCCATTACGAGTCTGATCCGGCAGCATGCTTGTGTTGTTTACCCAAAACCACGAGCCTTGCCGAAGGCGGAGCCCAAATGTCCTTCTGCGGCTCTCGTATTCAAAATGGCTGCCTCTGCATGGGGAAGATCCCCCTTTTATGTGACTATATCTAAGTCCAAAAGAATACTTTGATTTCATGATGGAAGTGAAAAGGCTTGGAAAACAATGTATTTTTGAATGGGTATCTTCAATTTCAGTAATTAACGGGTAAAAATCCCTTTAAGGAGGCAACAACATTATGACAGTTTAAACTCACAAGTCAATTCTGTGTAATATAGAACCTTTAAAAATATAAGTGTAATTATGGTTTGTGGAAATTTTAAGTTTCCACTGATCATACACAATTTCATTAAGATTTTTACTACAGAATTGACCATAGATTTGATCATTATAAAGAAGACATACAGTTTTGTCTGCTAAATAATAACACATGTGGATCATTTTATATTTTTACATTTTTAAATGGCAATATTGAACTAAAAATACCTACAGCTCTGGAAAAAGAGACCACTGTGTTTTTTGTTCTGAAATCAGCATCTCTACGTGTATTACAGCCATTCCATTCCAGCGTCTGTTGAATTCCAACACAAACACAAAGCTGAGCTACTTCAGTTCTTGTACCAGGAGTGGAATAAAGTCACCCAAGACTTGTGGAGAGCATGCCAAGACGCATGAAAGCCGTGATTGAAAATAAGGGTTATTGCAGCAAATATTGATTTCTGAACTCTTCTTAAGTGTAAACATTAGTATTATGTTGTTTTAAAATGAATTTGATCTTATTTCTTTGCATTGTTTGAGGTCTGAAAGCATGTATCTTTTTTGTTATTTTGACCATTTGTCATTTTCTGCAAATAAATGCTCTAAAACGATATGTTTATTTGGAATTTGGGGGAAATGTTGTCAGTAGTTTATAGACTCAAACAAAAATGTTCCTTTTGCCCAAGCACATACTTATAAGTAGCAAAATCAGAAAAACTGATCATTTTGCAGTGGTCTCTTTTTTTCCCCCAGAGCTGTATATTAAAGGTCTTACATTAAATTGACTCTTGTGAGCTTATAGCCATGTTATAATGTTGTTTCTGCCTCAAAAACATACCCGGAGTTGTGTTTTGTTTCAGTAGCCCCTTGTCTGTCTACATCTCCAAAGCTCAAAATGCTCAGTGGTAGTGCCTTTTACCCTTACTTCAGTAGAGACTGATAATCTCAGGGCTGATATTATACACATTATTCTGATGAAGGAGAAAAAAAAAAATTAAAAGCACAGTGGAGCAAAAACAAGGTGGATCAGAATGTTTTCCGTTTGAGAGAAGTACACAGTGTAAATATGCAGGGTTTGTGTGAATGAAACAAAACACAACTCCAGGTATGTTTTGATGAGGAAACATTATAATTTAGAACAGAAAATAGGATCATACTGGCCCTTAAATCCTGACTATGATTACTGAAAGAAAACGTTTTTTAAAAATCCACTGTCTAAGTTGTAAGTCTTGACTCTACAGAGACGTTCTTGCTTAAATGTTCTGCCTTCACGTGTCTATCTCAATGGAAAAAAAGCAGATGGTGCCACCAGGCCTACCGGTTACAGGTCAGATCTGTGGAAAGGCGAGCCCATGCATTCACACTAAGAATGCATGTTTTTCAAGCTATTTTTGATTGACAAATTAAATAAATGCCAATTCTATATGCTTTATGCCGCACTGTGGAACGTTTTAGGCAAAGCAGTAACATCGTAAAGAAAGTGCTGTGGCCTTCACCAGGAAAGTTACCATTTTGTGTTAAATAAAGTTTTGCTTTAACATTTATTTCATTTTTTGTGTGTGCAAAGATTATTAGAATTTGCATTTTTCAACATGAGATCTGACAACTTTTATAATATGTTCCAAATGGTATAATTTCTTATATAATCAATGTTTGTATACATTCATAATTCAGCACTTTTTTTTTCCATTAAGAGTACTGAAATTTCCAACCACACTATGAGTTTAGCTGAAGTGAATTGTGTGAATTGTTGAATATAATGAAAACAACTTGAGTTTCTACATGTGTCATAATGAAATAGCTGCTTGTGTTGTTGAAATATTGGTGTGAAATAGTATATGGTGTCCCACTTAGGTGTGAACCCTTCAGAGGTGTGAGCAGAGCCTGGGCTGGAGCAGAAAAAAAAAAGTCTACAAACCCTGTCACCTCTGAGCCACGAGAGAGCCAGCCAGGTGGGACCTGGTGTGAAACTAAACTACACACACAAGGTATTTCTCTAAAGTCATAAAAAAAAAGTACTTTGTAGATTGCAGAGGACAGATAGGGAGCAAGGGTGCAGCGTCAGGGGGGTTGGGTGAACCTTCTCCGAAAAGGTGTCAAAAACAGGACTGAACAGAGTGTCAAAGTGAAACCAAGAGATCCTTAACTCTCTAAAGTGCATATGACAAGTTCACTAAAACATACTTAAACAAAATTGAAGGTTTTATTACAAATCTTGCCTTTTTCTTTCTTTTTCAAATTTTACTTTTTCTGGACATGGGCAACAGATATAACATACACGTAGAGGCAATTCCTAGCAATAATTAATAATAAACAGGGGCAACAAAATGACACAATAGTTAATATTTACTACTGAATATTTGCTGTCTTCCTTGTGAGTAAATTGTCTCTCTGTCTTGGGTAGATTTTCCTGTGTTGATTATTAGGCAGAGATATTCTGTTTTATAACTCAGCACGACTTCCTATATTTTTGTACTTTTCTTTTCAACATTTTCCCTCAAACTGACATGTAACGAAGTAAAACTATGATGAATATTCAACATGTTTAATCAACCCAAACCAAGTCATAATTAGAAAAACATGAAAACTTGTCAATTTGATTCTCTCATGGGTGGGTGCGTCTAACATTGTTTTATAGACAGTGTCCCTTTCAAATCCAAAACGTCTGGAAAGAACATTAGATGTGCATATAAATTTTCCCCAGTGATTAATAGTTGATGCAGTGTTAGTTAGGAGGGCATACCACCAGGCAACATGTGGTCCGGCCCGGCCCGGCTCCGCCCCCGGACCCTCCCACCTCCCCAAAAGCTCAAGTTACACCCCATAAACTCGCCACTCTTTCCCACCTATAAGTTTAAATAGGAGGAGGTGCTCTGTTGTCAGGAATGGCTTTGGGAAAGTTGTGAGAACAGTTCTGCAGTCTGGGATGTGAGCCGGAGAAGAGCAGTGGATTGAGGGGAGACGACTTCACAACCTGGCAACGCGTCAAAATTTGGATGAGATGAAAAAGCCTAGTTTATGATCTGGCAACGCACTGGTTTTGAAATTTGGATTGCAATTGACAATTTGAGAGACTTTTTAGACAAGTAGGTGGGTTAAGATATTGCTATTTTTGTGGTCCCAACCTGGCAACACACCAAAGTTCTGATTACAACTGAATTTTGTGAAGATTTTTGCTGAAAATTAAAGAAGACATTTGATTTGAAGTATTCTAGCATGGATCAACCGGCCAGTAGCTGCATGAGGAGCGCCCACCCCGGCAGTGCCATCTGGGGCTGCATGCGTAACCCCCATCACACGGGAGGACAGGTCAATCTCCAGTCGCCCTACCAACCACAGCCACCCTTCACCCTGCACCAGAAGCCCGATTTCCTGGCCTACACCGCAGATTTCACCCCCAGCTCCTGCCTGGTACCTACCCCATACCCGCGAGACGACAGACTGTACCCCACTGACACCCAAGCGGGGTATCAGAGAGTGGCGGAGTGGCAGTTCGGCTCCAGGGGTCCGGAGGCGTGCGCACCTGTCGCTCCCTCGGCAGGAGCGGTGGCAGGGGTGGGCGCGGGGGGCACGGGGGGCAGCGGGGGACCAGAGATGGACAGTGTGGACAGGATGCCGGGGTGCCTGGATGGAGAATACTCACCGCAGAGTGTAGCGTCGGGAGATTCGGACAAGAAAAGCAGCAATAAAAGGAAAAGAGACGCTACAGGTGAGTGGAGGGGAAACAGTAGATCTTTATAGTACTTGTTTTTGAGAATTTAACTGAGCAAAAACAAATGTATTAATAATTACTTGCCTTTAGATGGTGACGTTTTAGTCGTAAGTTAGATTCATATCTCAAATGGTACATAATTTACAAATGGTTCACATATAATTAGCAGCAATTCATGGTACAGAACAGAATGCAGAGTACAATGCAATTTAATTTCAAATGACTGTAATTTGGTAATGGTGGAGAGAATCATTTCAATGCCTTTCCTGCTTTCATCCTTATACCTGGATTAAACTAAATTGAAATGTAATCATATATTAGTTTGTTAATTCTGTCCTGTATTTAAAAACACATTTAGAATCTATAATCTCTTTGATATTAAAAAGCAAAATCAGACTGTAAATATGGTTAACATTAATGACACTAACTTTGCATAACATTTTACTCTGTTTATTTAAAGTGTTACTGTGCCAACACAGACAAGACAGTTTTTATCAGATTAAAACTAATAATAGGCCAGGGTGTAACTGCATGAATCAGAACTCAGTGAAATTTTATAGGTGCAGATCGTGTGTTAAAGGTGAGTGGATGAAGTGATTTGTATAAATTAAACACACAACATTTATATAGGGATAGCAGGAGCAGCAGTATCCTCTTATTGTACAGAGGCTTACAGAGAACTTCATGATTAATGAGATGAACTGTGACCTGTATCCTCTGGAAATGTATGCTGTTGTTTTATTGAAGAGTTAGCGTATGTGGGGTCAAATATGAGAGTTTATAATGCCATTAAAACAGAAGCCAAAACATGGTATTTACTGCTAGTATATGCACAATTATACAGCAAAAATATGAATGTCAGTTTTAAGTTAAGTATTATTTGGATTCACTGATTTACAGCGACGTTGAAACATACAATTTTAAAGACACAAATTTAACAAACTTAAAATAGTTTGCAACAGAATTTGCAGAAAGACGTTAGCATGCTTGCAATAGGGAATAAAAAAATGTACAAAAAAATAAATAAATAATAATAAATAAGAGTAAGGTTAAAAACAGCGTAACATATTTTCTTATTCGCGCTGAAATAAAAGGCTGTTTTCTTTACAATACAATACAATTACAATAAAGCAACAATTTTTAATATTATAATTTAAGTTATGTTTTGGAAGACAGGGGTGGGATTCAATAAGTTTTCTTCTTCCCACTCCTTTTCGAGCAAAAAAAAAAAAAAGGTGAATGTATTTGACTGTACTGTATATTGGTTAAATGTATTTATTTCCTTGTGTTGACCTGCTGGAAATGAATAAATAAATGAAATGAAATGAAATATCATGACGCTGTGGGCTATATCGCCACTATCCGTTTACTCATTCCTGTATGCAATTGAAAACAAAACAATTTAAGCAATATTGTACTAAATTATTAAAAAATACAGCAAAATATATGAATGCCGTTTATCAGTGCTCACTATTCCACCTCGTGTGGCAAAACTTGTGTGATTAACATTTCACTCCACTGTATAAACACAACTGATTACTGAACTTGTCCAATTACCCCTGCAACAACACGGGTCTAATTGGGCAGAGGGGAGGAGATGGGGGTGAGGGGACGAGATGGGGGAGAGGGTAGGGGGAAGTAGGACCCTCTCTTCGCTCCTTACCTTATTGTAACCTCGCTCACGCACTGAACACAGGCCAAGCTGCGTCTGCTAAAATCACTAGCTGTTAACCCACCTCCCGCATTCTTCGCCATTGACATTTTCCTGTCGTTAAGCTGTAATACAATCTCCCACTGAGTACATGCTCTGGTCTGACCACTACATCAGACCCCAAATTTAGACAAAAAAAAAAAAAAAAACTACCATTGAGGCGATATTGGTTTTGGTTAGAACAGCATAAATTAGGAAAATAGCCCCAAGCTTCCACTTTACATAGGCGACTGCTCGAGTGTCTACCTTGCGCGTGCTTCTTTAAGTTTGGCCTGAATGAATGGAGATGTGCCAAAAGAGAAACTCAATCCAAGATCTGATATCAGCTGCGTGCTACACTGGCAATTTTACAAAGTGGTGCAAGAGGAAAATGATGGTTATATCATATTGTGTGTGGGTGGAGGAAGCGGTGTGGGAGTGAAAACTTGTAGAAAAATATAATATTGTGAAAAAAGGTGGCGATGAAGGAAAAAGTGTATCGGTATACTGTACACAACAAGTACAAGTACAAGGTGAAATTATACTTTTAAATATATGTAGTGCTCAGAAAGAGACTTAGATTCAAATGTTTATTCAATATCGTTAAGGTCAAAGATCTTTTAGCTCCCGGGTAAATTCTAAAATCTAAAATTTTAAACATAAATAAGTCAGTTGAAAAAGTACTTTAAGTATTTTATAAGTATAGTGTATCAGTGTACAGTAGTATGAAATAAACCACAAATTCATGGGTTTCAAGCTATGGCAATTGTCCTCCATTACCAACAATTCAAATTAAAATAGTATATCTTTTGAATGGGAAATGTCTTCACAAAATCTTTCAAATTAGAAATCTAAAAAAATAATAAAATTCATGAATAGATTACAAACTTGCAAAATAGATTTATTGACAAAGAAATTGACTTATTGATATTCTTTCAATTCTTGTTTTTCCCTGTAAAATCTAAATCTCCGTCATTTATAGCATTGTCTATCATTTATCAGTACATTTTTATTCATGAAAAAAAACAAAAAAAAAAACACTGAGATTTGCTTTGTCACATAAATCCATCAAAACCATTACTTTTACACCAGTTTAATTATGTTCTGATTGAGCGCTGATGAAGACAAAGTGCATTATGGGCCTGGTTTTAAAGAGGACCAAATGTTTGTGAGAGAGTCCTGCTGGGCGGCTCTGGCTCTGGCTGTGCTGTGGCGTATTTATGGAGCTCTGTTTGTGAGGGCGAGGGTGTGGGTTGCCAGGTGTTCATGTGTAAAACCAGCCTAACGCCATGCCAGACCTGGACACTCTGAGACCTGCTCCAGCCTCCGCATCCCAGGAACATTAGAGCGACTTCATGTAATATTTTCTCCCTCTGTGTTTGATAAAATACAGAACCTCGTGTGGATCAGAAGAAACGGTGACTATGCAGCGTGTTCTCCATAGACTTGTTATTCCTTCTTATAGACACATACAGGAAGTGAAATCATTACGATATTAGCATTCTACCCTGCTCTATTTCCCTGGAACTCAGAATATACACTTCTTCAATACGTTACGAAGATGTGAGAGAACTAGAATTTTGTAAATAAAAGGTGACCAATGAGCTCCTTTGATTCACAGGCACCACTAAGAAAAAAAACAACAACATTTAATTGCGCAATCATGTTAATCGGACTTGAGGTATCCGTTTTTATATATATTACAAGAAAGACATGTTATAGATTTGCAGGTAACAATTGTATAGGAAAGCATAGTTTATATTGTACTATACTTGGGGTTGCATGTCCATATTTGCATGCTAGTGATGCTACTTTTCACTTCTTTTCACTCTAGACAAGAGACAATGACATTTTTTTGACATTTCAAATAGATTTTTGTCCATGTACTTGAGCGAAATGTGTTTGAGCCCGCTGTGCAGTCTGCATCTAATTGAGCATTTTATCCTCTACGAACCAGGAAGTACACTGTTAGCAGGCTAGTGATTGTTAGTTATTGTGACTAGTGTTGACTGGAGAATTTTGTGAAAAGATAAATACAGTGTTTTTCACATTTTCAAGCAGTACCTCTGAAATTATTTTGTGAATCTAAAAGAAACAATCCAGGCGTATTTACCGTGCTCACAGAGCGCTGCTTTGAGTTATAATGTGAAGCTAATTTATCCTGTTAAGAGTAAATGTACCACATAATACAATTATACAAGTATTATTATTACATTGCATTGTTCTGACCAAAACCTAGACTGTCCCTGTGTCTGCAGCTGTGCTCCAGTCTGTGAGCGCTGCACGTGGGTCTGGACACATCTGGATTAGCTGCTCCACTCCCAGTTCCCGTTCTGGCGTGGGGTTCTGGCAAAGACTCGCCACAACTTCTCACTTTTGACAAATTAGGACCATTTTCGAGCGATTACATCAGCAGCTCATGTCGCTACCAATGCACAAGTGTTACCCAAACACACTGCTTTTAGACACAAGGGACAGACATTAGCAACTACTTCCACTGGTATTTATAGCAGCAAATGAAGATGTACAGTACAATATATGCAATGTGGAAAGGAAAACAACGAGTAAGTCGACTGTATATGAAGCCTGTACAAAACTTTACTTCACTATGTATTGAGTAAATTATTTTGATTAGTTACACATTGATCGAAATATAAATGCAATTCAAAAGTAAGTTTTTAATGAAAGGTTAGGGCAGCAAGAAAATAATACAAATTTGAACAAATAAAAGTGTTAAAAATAGTGAAAGAAACTAGGAGTATGAGTACAAACTATGTACCCTCTTCCATAAAATATAAAAAGAAAAAATATGCTCTAAATGTGAAATGATATATATATCAAATTAATGTCTAATCCAACGTGGTACAGTTGCACATAGCTTTATTCTGCTTAAAAATACACCACAAATTCACTGACATGTGTCCAATTTTCTATATAGTCTGACCTATACCCTGCTCACACTTTTACTGATCATGTACATTTCTACATAGCCCTACATTCAAACTGTGAATATCTATATAAATGCACAGACACTCACTCAGTCTTTTCCAGTTGCACCCTGGACACATCCTGGTCACCTTTGTTCTTTTGTTAGACTTTTTAACGATGTTCCGCTGCATTCCTCATCTAATGTACTCCCTATGCGTCCTCGGACTATACGCAAGATATGGGAGATTAGCTATGACTCCAAAATATGACAAAGGTGAATGCATGTAGTTGTTGTTACAAAATATATGATATATAATGCAGTAGAAGTTGGAGTAATGGTAGTGGCATGTGCGTAAGGGCGTGTGGTTGGGTGGTCCACTTACAACCTGCTGCGTTTACTATACGAGGACCCTCATTAAAAAGTCTTTGGAGCGCTGGTCTGAAATCTGTTGTAAAAGAAAATCTTAAATAATTAAAAACATGTTAGTGGCATAGGTGATAGAAGGAGAAAAAGTACTTATCTACCATTAAAAGTACATACAAATTAATGACTTGTAATAATAGTAAATGAGTAAATGAGTATTACTACCACTATGATATGCTACTCCTAATGTTAATTCCACTACTATTACTTCTATTATTACTACTCCCAGCACTACTACTAGCATCTGTCTCATCGTGACCTTAATTAAAGTTAAATACTTACTTTATATATACCCAAGAGATTGAAAACATGAAGTTAAATAGACTATTGAGAATGTTGTAAATAATATAATTACACTACAACCACTACTACAGCTGCATTTACCAATTTAAACATGTGAAAATGTACATTAGTGACAATAGTAAAATAGTTTTTCCCATTTTACTGATCACATATCTATATTTTTTTTTTGTTCAGACCTGCAGGATTCCAGTTTTAAGGTGGACTCGAGCTGTAAGGCGAGGAAGGAGCGCACGGCCTTCACTAAAGAGCAGCTGAGGGAGTTGGAGGCGGAGTTTACGCACCACAACTACCTGACCAGACTGAGGCGCTACGAGATCGCCGTCAACCTGGACCTCACAGAGAGACAGGTGAGGGAGATGGTTTTATCTACTTCACATATTCTTACAATCTTTTTTCAACTCATTTTTGCCCCAGTGAGAAAACTGTACTTTTTTCTGTTACGTTTAAAGGTGTCTTTTGTAACTTTTCGGGTGGCGGGTCCGTCACCTGCTTGTCTCCACTGAGATGTTGTTGCTTTGTCTGGAATGTTCCACAGTATGGCAACTTAAAATGCATGTATTTTTTGTATTCTTTAGACTTACTTAGACTTAGACAAACTTTTTTGATCTACAAGGGAAATTATTTTGGGTACAGTGTGTGTAGCTCACTCAACAAATATAATATATAATATATAACAGAGGGTAAAAAGGAAAAAAAGAAAAAAAGAAGATGGAAATGAAGAAATTAGGGCTGGGAATATTAACGCGTTAATCGCGATTAGATTAATGTAAGTTATGATCGCGAACAATTTTTTTAATCGCGATCAGAGTTTGCCAGCATTTTCCGCAATTCTACCATCCATATGCAGCTCATTTGGTTGTATTAATTAAACTCATTGTCGGTTAAACGAGCTATTTTGAGTTTGCTAGTATTTTGTTCCTTCTACGCATCCGTAGGCAGCTCGAGCGGGCTTCAATCATTTATTTACAATTTCTCAAAGTAAGCACTATTACTGGTTCATTGTTACTTTTTCCTTTCTCTGCACTTTTTTGAAATAAAAAAAATGGTGAGAAATACTTTGCATTGTGAGTTTAACTTTAGATTCGAACGGTCTTACTGCAAGATATCAATTTTAAACATGCAAAATAAATCACGATTAATCGTGATTAACTATGAAATTTCTGAGATTAGTTGCGATCAAGAAAATTAATCGTTTGACAGCCCTAGAAGAAATAGATGGAAATAGCAACCAAAGAGCAATATACCAGTGTCAGATGAGACATAATTATATACATAAAAATAATAAATATAGCAATGAAAACTGCTACAATGAAATGAACCTTCTATGAGTTTAATGCCATACTGCAACATTTTAGGCTCAGCAAAAAAGTTGACTGGAATAATCACACAAAATATCTGACATAAATATATTCGTTGAGTAGATTTTAACTCTACAAAAGTTGGCGATATTTCTGATGTCTGATAAGATTATTACCAACCAAATTCAACCTGACTATACACAATTTAGAATACAGTTTTCCTGAATTGTCGCACCATATTAACTTGCAATATGTAAATTTCCACTCCGAACCTTGTGCTCATATATTTTAACATTCAGACGCAGACCTCCTCCCGTCTCCCCCTCCTGCTCCCCCTGGTCCCGGGCCACACCGCCACACACTGACCACACATACTGCTGCTGTCTGCTCCTAAATGCGTTTCCCAGGCGTTCCGTCCCACACACACACATACACACTCCTATACATACACACACCAGTACAGAGACACGCATACATTCCCGAAACATTCCCAAATCTTGGTCCCATCCTCACTTCTCGATCCATCTGCAGTCTGGCCGGGGTTTTCCGATTCATCCCGCGTCGTCCTGGGCAACGGCCGTCTTTTCAATCAGCTAGCAGCCGATTGACCAAATAATCATTTTAAAATTTCTCTTAAAGTTATAGGTTTCTCTATCTGTATGGACTTTTTTGTTTTTGTTCTAATTTTCTTTTGTACTAAGCTGCCTGGAGCTAATGTGGCAAGAGAATTTCTCCTGTGTGAGATCAATAAAGTCTTATCTTATCTTATCTTATCTTATCTATAAACAGTACTATCAGTAGCGCCATTTAACTTTTCTATTAAAATTAAAATGATTAACCTGTTAGTGGAAGCCAATGTGTGATAGACAGACAGACAGACAAATAGATAGATAGACAGACAGACAGATAGACAGATAGATAGATGATAGATAGATAGATAGATAGATAGATAGATAGATAGATAGATAGATAGATAGATAGACTGATAGATACTTTATTAATCCTGAAGGAAATTCAAGATTCAGCCGCAGCAAAATAGAGACAAACAGCGTCATAGAAAATGCATTTACATCAGCAGTCCATAATTCTGGTCATTTCATTTAGTCCTATAATATCAACAACAAACATTATAATCAGGTCTCAACTAACTTGGATTTTAACTTTATTAAACCCACTAGCGATGCACATTTTAGTCTCGAACCATAACCTGAAATCATGCATGGATGTATTTTTCAGACAATTTTTTTTCAATGTTTTTCAATGAATTCTTGTCTCTCTCCAGCCAAAAATAGCCAGAGTCTGTTTCCTCAGGACGATGAAGGAGATTCAGCAGATTGTTTGTCAGTTTTTTCTGCTGACTGTTGTGCATATTGTTTCAAAAGCACCACAAAACACATGTATCAGGTAGCGAGCAAAAGGAAGAAAAGTAGCTTACACAATGCCTCTATTGTCTCAGCTTTTTAAAAATTGAAGTGACTTGCGCTGGTGACCTTTTTCTGTAATGTTTATTTTTTTTTACCACTTTTAGTCACATTTGTTAGATCCAAAACAGTTAGGGTTAGTTAGCTAATGTTAAATGCAAATGTAATTTAAAAGAAACGTTTTTATAGTTGAAAATACATTAAAAGTTTATTTTGTGTGTTATTTTGTGTTCCGTCCCTGCCTCAAAATACTCCAGTAGCTGCAACAGTATTTCACCATATTACAAGGAAAAAATTGTGTTCAGAAATAATAGTTAAAGGGTCTGTAACAGATTTTTTTCATGTAATTATGTTTGTCTAGTATAGAAAGTTATGAAAAGTGCTTATAAACTCATTACAGTGAAGAATTAGGACGCTATAGGAATGCATTCGGTAAGTGAGGAATACATTTGGGCTGCTGCAACAAACACTTTATTGAACAAATTTTCACATTTTTATGATACAAAAATGTGCTTTATTGTCTTTCTTGATTAATCAGCGATGGAAGAAGTACTCAAATTTGTTACTGAGAGATTGAGAGCTAATAAAGTTTGAAATGTAGTGATTTTGATAAAGATTTTGTGCGGAAACAGAAACAAAATGTATCTTTTTTTCCTAGCAGTTTTTCTTTGTATATTGTTGTTTGCTCTAACTACAAACATGTTTAAAAAATCAGTCTTTCTTTTCAGCAAGTCTTCAACTATATAAAAAAAAATACTTTTACTTTTTAGTCCTGTTCAAATATAGTGGAGCTGAAAGAACAGATATTCATATTTAGTGAAGTACAGATGATTAAGAACAGTACTTTTACTTCATTGCATTCCTTCACTGTAATGAATGAAGTGTCTCCTTATTGTGTTCCAGGTGAAAGTGTGGTTCCAGAACAGGAGGATGAAGTGGAAGAGGGTGAAAGGAGGACAGTCCGGATCTCCAAACGAACTGGACAATGACGACATAGACTCTGCTGCCTCCCCCAGCTCAGAATAACAGCACCCACCTGACGCTGTGGGACACCTGGAGACACGTATGCAACAAAACCTGGAAGCTCGACAGACTTTTGACATGAAATCAACGCCACTATTTGTTGCTTTAAAGGTGCACTGTGTAACTTTTCTGGCGAAGAATGTGCCACCTGTTTATCTCATATTATTGCTTTGTCTGGCATCGTTCTAAAACATGATATAAACTTGTCTTATATTTATGCAATTACAGATGTTGCTAACCCTTGAAAGACTTGCAATCTCACTGTGAGCGGGGTCACCTCAGCACAGATCTGACCTGTAACTTGACCTGGTCTTGTCATTGTTCTTGTCTCCATAGCGATAGATATGTTTAATGCTTTAATGCTTTGCAGCATTCTAGATAACATCTCCGTGGAGACAAGACAGGTGGACAGTCCTTCACCCAAAAAGTTACATAGTGCACCTTTAATTTGTTGTAAATATTTGATTGTTATTTGTTTTTACCGTTGACGTTTTTGTTATTATTGTGACAGTTTTTAAAATGATACCTCACCAGGATTAGTCGTTGCTGAGCAGTGACCATTTTAAGTGACCAATATAATTTGTATAAAACTTCATTCATGTTCATGTTTAGCCTTGGAATAAAAGAAGTTTATACCAGCAACTGTGGGCTTTAGGCGGGGTACACCACTAGCCTTAACCACTACCATATTTTTGAATCATAATATTGTTAAAACCAAAGCATAACCACAAGCGTAACCCTGGTTCCGAGACGCACATTTTGGTGGCGAAGTTTTATGGTATATGATACGAGTGAACTCTTCCAGATTTGGATAAAAATGAGGAACACATTTTTACCACATTTTTATGTTGTATATATTATTATCTTCTGGTTTCTGGATATTTTAAACTGGAATTAAACCAGACATCTTCGAACGCGTCTTTGTGACTACAACCAGCTGCATCTTGCACAAACTTTTGCCAACCTAAAGTGCCTACATTATTCCATTTTTATGTTTCTTCCTTCAGTGTTTTTTTTATACATTTTGAATAGTGATCGAATACAGATGTCTTTTTCTGCATAGAGAATAAATCTTTCTTATGCAAAATATGGGAAATGTCTTGATCATTTCTTTCAAATGTAACAAATGACTGATGGTTCGATTTGTGGTTTTGGCTGTAATTCTTATCATGTGCATGTGTTTTGTACATTATGGTTGGGTTTAGTTATATGATAAGAAAAATGTGTTCTTTTGTACATTTATTTCTATGTATTTCAGTGTTACCGTAGCTCTTTTAGTCTATCGTCTCCTGTGTGTTCTTCCTCTTTAGACCACCGGAACACTTATTATTTTTACATCACATTTTTACATTAACAGATTTAGATTTTTTTCCTGCCTATATTTTCTTAATGGACAACTTAGGAAGGAGAGGTTTTTACACACTATACTCAACATATGAAGAAATATACAGCATTTACCAGTTGTTTTAAAGTAATTTTGCTTGGAATCTTAAAGGTATTTTTTTTTTAAGGTTACTATGGCAAAATTAATAGCAACAACAGTCATATTAA
This sequence comes from Paratrypauchen microcephalus, assembly GCA_036785185.1. Taxonomy (NCBI): domain Eukaryota; kingdom Metazoa; phylum Chordata; class Actinopteri; order Gobiiformes; family Gobiidae; genus Paratrypauchen; species Paratrypauchen microcephalus. The sequence continues at coordinate 722,062 of JAVJIX010000056.1, forward strand.
TTGAGCTAAAATTGCATAATAATAATAATAATAATAATAATAATAGATAATAATAGATTTTTTTGTATTCTTAACTGGCAACACTGCAGTTTCTCCACTGTAAGACACACATAAGCTAAGGTTCTGATCTTATCTTAATAGTTCAATTTTACATGGTGAATTTCAGGGAGCACATTCAAATTTAGAGCTGGTTTTCCATCATAGTTCTGGATTGGCTCTAAAATGACCTGATTGAGAGGAAGCTAAACGTGCCAATGTGGTGCAGTCAGTATTTCAAATGTACTTTAGAAGTTTAAAAACAAACCTAAAGTAAATTTGTCTGCTATAATGGGCTGTATTGAGAATGGTTTTCCTTTCGCTCGACGACAGACTTTTCCAATTTGGAAACTCTGGGCTTCTCCAAAGCTTTAGGTTTCATGATGGAAAAAGGGCATGATCTCGTGTAACAGCAGAGCAGGTGCACTGGTAAAAAGAGAGGATTAAAAAGTGGGACTGATGGATGGATAAAAGTACAACTGCACAAATTTGGTTTTGGCCAAGTAGTGATTCGGTTTGTTTGACAGGTCAAGATGTGTCATAAAGTTTGGGGCCATTGTACAGTATGAGTTTCAGATGGATATTTTACTTGGAACATTTCATGGATTATTACAGGGTGAAGTTTAATGTCAAATAAACTTAAAAAATAATGTGTTCAGGAGAAAAAAAAATCAAACTACAAAGATAAATTTCACATAAAATTACTTAACTGAATGACTAAACAGAGTCGAATTATTTAACCTCTTACAAAAGTTACATGAATAAGTATAAATTATGGTTTAAAGGTGATTGCTTTCGCTGAAAAGTTCCATGGTATGACATTAAACTTATTTATGTAGCATTTATTCAATTATAGGTGTTTTAAATGCTTGAAAAAACATGCATTCTTGTGAGTGAAGTGAGCGGGCTTGCCTCTGCACAAATCTGACCTGTAGCTTGGATTTGTCTCTATGGAGATAAGAAAAGTGTACGCAATGTCATAATGTGGTACATTATAGACAAAACAATGACTTCTCCATGGAGAGAAGCGGGTAGCGAACATTCCACCAGAAGCGTTATGAAGTGCAGCTTTAACTAATGGAACGTATACTTGTTTATCAATGTAATTTTGGATCTTATTTCATTGTAGAAACCAAAGTGTAGAAGCAAAAATTAAACCCTGGTATGCTACATACAGCTCTGGAAAAAAACAAGAGACCACTGCATTTTTTTCAGCACTTCTACATGTATTACAGCCATTCCTTTCCAGTGTCTGTTGAATTCCAACACAAACACAAAGCTGAGCTACTTCAGTTCTTGCACCAGGAATGGAATAAAGTCACCCAAGAACAATGTGAAAGACTTGTGGAGAACATGCCAAGATGCATGAAAGCTGTGATTAAAAATAAGGGTTATTGCACCAAATATTGATTTCTGAACTCTTCTTAAGTGTAAACATTAGTATGATGTTGTTTTAAAATGAATTTGATCTTGTTTCTTTGCATTGTTTGAGGTCTGAAAACGTGTATCTTTTTTGTTATCTTGACCATTTGTCATTTTCTGCAAATAAATGCTCTAAACAATATTATTTTTATTTGGATTTGGGAGAAATGTTGTCTAGACTCAAACAAAAATGTTCCTTTTGCCCAAACACATACCTATAAGTAGTAAAATCAGAAAAACTGGTAATTTTGCAGTGGTCTCTTATTTTTTTCAGAGCTGTATATTCATTTATCCTGCGTGAGTTTGTTCTTGTCACATATTCCAAGTCTGTACTATAGGATATGAACACGGGGGAGAATTCACACCTCATAAACACTCCATAACATGATATTTTAAAGGAAATAGGTATTCCAGTGTTTTAGCTCGGATCACCTTCGCTGGTCTAAACCTGCATGACAACCACTGACAGGACTGAAAGTGGACCTGAAGGGCTCCACTTGAACAGAAACACTTTTGCGCACAGCCACCACCACTACCCCCCACCCGCTCCTCCACTCACAAAGGGCTATTAACCTGGACGAGGTGGAGTCCCTTTAAAAAAAAAAAGAAAAAGAAAAAAGAAAGAAGCAGAAATATTTGGCCTCTCCGAGCTATTTTCAACGGAAGCATCTGGATGGGGCCAATTTGATCTCAACCGGACTGGAACGGAGACCAACCCACGCGGCGAGCAAAGGGAAAAAAAAAAAAAAAAAACGTCTCTTGCTTTCTCTCATTTTCGCTGCCTGACCACTTGCGTATGATGGAAACCGGAAATAATAGGTGGGTATGGGTGAAAAGAAGGCTTCTCAAGTGCAGGATGTTGTTGTAGCAGGTAGCCAGTCATCCAATTTCCTGCTTCCCAAAGAAAACAACGTAAGGGAGTCCCGGGTTTTACAATGGTCCGTCTATATGTTCTCGGGACCAGCCAAACAAAGCATCCAGAGGTTACTGAACTTTACCACTGCTGGGATGTCCCGTGATGGGAGGGGGAGCGGGTTTGGGGTCAAGTGTTACTGTACGCCTGACCCCAACGGGCCCCCATGCGCAGCTGCAAGGGGCTCCAACTCCTACTTCGCCCCCCTCGTCTTAAACCTCTATTAAGGTCTATTATTGTATTAGTGGTAATAGAAGTCAAAATAAACCATGTCCAATTGTAATGATAGTATTAATGTCCAGCAGTGTAAACCAATGAAGCAGGAATGTTGTTCTTGCACCATAGAGGGATCCTTTAAAAGCACACGGGTGGCCAGGATTTGGGATTAGATTCAATTCTGTGTTGTGATTTTGGGATGATTGAGACTGCCAATGCACCCACGTAACCTGAAAATCGGAGCTAGCCTTCCGCTTACCTGCGCGAAGATGTCAACGCAGATGTTCCAGTGTATTTTTATTAGTTTCGGATTAAATAATTAGCTTCTTGGATGTCAAAAGAGAGTTACGCAATGGATAACTTTGTGGTCGAAATTGTCTTGACAGTGAAAATAAAAATACTTGATGGATTATAAAAAAAAAATAAGATGGCTTGTGCAGTAACGACCGCAAGAAAATATTTGGGTGACTTCACTGTACAAAATGAGCTGTCAACGCGTATATTCTACGGCCACTAAAAGTACATGTTAAAAGGAGAATAAAGGCGAGCAGACATGAAAACAGAACGCTAAATATGTTGCAATATGGAGGAAAGCCTCTGCAGCCAAACCTCAGTGTTTCCATTTAAAAGCCTGTCCAGCCGTGAGTCATGTGATGAAACAACACGAGACAATTTCCACGGCGAGTTAGATGGGTTTTAATTACAAACTTTAAACAACATACAAGAATACTTGATTTCATTTTTTTATTAATCTATTCATTTTTCCACTTTTCAAAAACAAATAAAATTGCATTAGTTCTGAACATAGATTACCAATACAATTAAAGTTCAGCTCTGGAAAATGATCAGTTTTTCTGATTTTACTACTTATAGGTATGTGTTTGGGCAAAAGGAGTTTGTTTCAGTCTACTGACAACATTTCTCCCAAATTCCAAATAAAAATATTATCGTTTAGAGCATTTATTTGCAGAAAATGACAAATGGTCAAAATAACAAAAAAAAGATACATGTTTTCAGACCACAAACAATGCAAAGAAACAAGATCAAATTCATTTTAAAACAACACAATACTAATGTTTACACTTAAGAAGAGTTCGGAAATCAATATTTGGTGCAATAACCCTTCAACCACAGTTTTCACTTTACCAAAACCAAGAACTAATGCACTAAAAGCAACGTTTCTCTATAGAGCCATTTCTCACTGGAATGTGCTGCCACAACACATAATGGTCATACAAAATCATGCTGTTTTTAAAAAATGTCTTAAGAAATTACTATTTTATAATGCTGAATAAAGTTGAATGTAACATATTTTAAGTGTTTAGTATGTATTTTGGATAATGTAACTTAATCTCACTGTTGATTGGTCTGTTGTTATGGTGCTTGGATGTATTGAAGTGTATTGTATTTTAAATTGGACCCCAGGAAGACTAGTCTCTATGTTTGTAGAGACTAATGGGGATCCGTAAATAAACACATAAACAAATTTTTAATCACAGCTTTCATGTGTCTTGGCATGCTCTCCACAAGTCTTTCACATTGTTCTTGGGTGACTTTATTCCACTCCTGGTGCAAGAACTGAAGTAGCTCAGCTTTGTGTTTGTGTTGGAATTCAACAGACGCTGGAATGGAATGGTTGTAATACATGTAGAGACACAAGTTTAATGCCATACTTTGGTACAATAACATTTCCATGGAGACAAGCTGGTGGCAGACGCTCCATCTGAAAAGTTACATAGTGCACGTTTAATCAAAATTTAAATGAGCTAAATCCACATGTCAAGCTTTGCGATATAAATATAGTTTTCAAATGATTTATTATACTTTTTTTTTGTTTTACATTTTACAAAATCTCTTAAATTTTGCCTTGTATTTTCAATCAACAGTATTTCATAGCAGCATGTTGTGCACCACCTCCTTTATTTGTCTAACCCGGGCTGCTCTGCTTTGACTGCAGTTACTTGGCGGGACATAACTTGATGGATCTCCGGAGGTGTGAAGGTCATTGTGGGGAAAGGTGATGCTCAAACCCAGGCATGGGGTGGTCCTCCTGCCGGGACCACCACACACCCCACTGTTACCGCCCTATCGCTGTGTATGTGTGTTATTCTGTCCTGGGACAGAGGACTCCGGTCACATCAAAGACTGTTTTTACAAGCCTGACAAGCCAATATGGACGAACACTGCTGGGAGACGGCTGATCATAATCCAAACTTCAAAATATTATTGAAGAAAAAAGGAACCGGAGGAACTGTGTCCAGGGAAGGATTGAATTGACATGCTGTTTTGGCTGTAAGATTAAACCAATAGATTGGAATAATATACAAATTAACTTTATTAGCTGTGTTTAGAGAGCAGAGTTCAGTAGGTGCAGCACTTGAAGTGGACCAAAATATTTAATGTCTTTTAGTTCAGTCAGATAAATGTTCTTTATAATCTTGAATCTTGATTGCATGTTCCTATTACCCTGCTGTTCGTGAACTTTGCGTTGCAGTATTGGAATTTTTTCATTGTGGGACACAAGTTCTCTTATGTTAAATGTGTTCACAATGAGCCACTATTGGTTTTACTGATTTACTGAGCACTTGTGAAGAGAATTCGTTGGTGTGACTTATCTTACAATGGAGAAGTTGTCAAATCGTTCATGACAATTTAGGATTCGTATTAAAGTTACAGATCTATTTAACCAACATAACATAATGCAACACTTTACTTGCCTGACCAACCAGTCCCTTCTACGTTCTGTTTGAATACAGAAGGGTCTGAATGAGGGCCTGAATGACACGACAAAATTTTTTGGTGGAAACGGAGAAGTTTTTATTCGTTTTGGCCTTTCGTCCACACAGCGCCAGCGTTTTTAGTGGGTGAAAACAGTGTTTTTTGAAAACGGGTTCCAGAGTAGAAACATCTGAGAACGCCGGGGTAGCGTTGTCGTGTGGATAAGCAAAACATAGCCGTGTTTCAATTCTCAGTGTGCACAGTTCGGGGTGTGGTTTTAAGGGTACTCAGACTGCGCTCAGGACTGTGCATACTTGCACAGTCCGCGGACCGCATGGGCATCGGCGAAATGGGACAGGTCTCGCAACTACCAGATGCAGCCATCGAATTCATTTTCTCCCGTAGAAGAAGTAGCACGTGGTGCATACTGGGATACATGACTGCGCGAAGTGTGCATTTGCACGCAGTTGGTCCACGCCCTGATTTCCATGGAAACGACTGCAGTTTTCAGACTGCGCATGGGACAAAAACTAAATGGGACAGCAGTTGTCGCGCTGGAAGTGACGTACATACCTTAAAAAACCACACTCCGAACTGTGCACACTGAGATTTGAGACACGGCAACAGATTTTGGAAAACGATGACGTCGCAATGCTTGTTTGCGGAAGAGAAAGACTTTATGCACATGCGCTCTTTGTAGTATTGCGTTTCCGATGGCTCTGGCTGTTTCCTGTTTACAGCACCACATATCGGTGTGGCATATGTATTACATCGTTTTCACTCAGCGCTCAGTTTTCGTCTGGACGCGAATATTTACTGATCCGACACGTGTGTGGACGCAAATTTTTTTCAACCCGCATACAAAAAATCCAGGAGCGTTGTCGTGTGGACGTAGCCTCAGCCTGTAGAGCGTGACAAACCTCTGTCTACACTTGAGACAATCCAACCACAGCTGCTAATTTGTAGCATGTTTCTTAAATGCAGAAGACATCTCCTCTCGAAAATACGTCACTTATTTTACAGTTTTGTGTTTTGATTTTTGGTACTGCACAAATCCACACTGTCTCTCAATCCTCCGTAACCATGTTTTTGTTGTTGTTGTTGTTGTTGTTGTTGTTGTTGTTGTTGTTGTTGTTGTTGTTGTTGTTGTTGTTGTTGTTGTTTTTTACCTCAGTGGAGTATGCATCTCTGTGATTGGCTAAACTGTTCACAGTCACTCTATCTGGAATCAGAAAGGCAGGATATGGACTCACTCGTCTTTGTATAGTTTAGTCAAAGCATCTGGTTCTGGCTGCCCAATGCTTTACAGCACCTGATAAAAAAAAATCTGTTACAAAATTATTATTTTTAAGTGCAGTTTCTGGAACTGTATTTTGTTGGTACATAGTGCCCAAAGTTACTCAAAGTTTGTGTAGTACATTGTTCAAACTATTCTTATCTTTTCAGTAGTGGCATTTTTTGAACTCTAGACAGGAGATAGGGGGTAGGTGAAATCAGAAATTCTCTGCACGTCAAATGCAGGTCAATACAGGATTATTCAAACAGCCATGAATCGATTGAGAGAACATGGTTATGGTTAAAAGATCAAGAATGTTCATTTTATGGAATACGCTTTAAGTATGAAACAGCTGCAGTTCCTTTAACAGAGTCATGTTTTTCATAATCCTTCACATTTTGAGTAACTTAAGAAATCCTGTCAGCACAATACCATTTCACACAGATCCCGAACATGAACCACATTATGATTTTAAACCTGTTTATTGTCATTTGTCATCACTTCAGTCACTGTTCATTTCTACTTCAGCCTTGTCTCTCTCACCTGCACATAACATGCCCCATCCACTGCTCTTCGTCAAACCTAAACTCCCCCCTGAGAAATCCTACTCTTTGCATCCTCTCTTTCTTGTCATCCTCATTGTTATTTTAGCCCACCTGCAAATCTATTTTTCAGCTCTCAAATACAGATGCCGACCAGAACCCATCGAAGTGCAAGAAAGCTAAGAGGAAGCATGCTACGTCTTGCGCACTTCCTCCCATGACAATACTGCGAAGTACATGCATGGTAGTTTGAAGTATTTGTCATGTCCAAAAGAGCATTGCATGTATACCTGCTGTGGGTGCCAAAGACTTCCCCTCCCCCACCAACTCCCCTTGTTTCCAGTGATTAAGGTCTCCTGGAGGGGTTATAAATCTTCACTCAAAGACAGGCCAAAGTCTGAGGAGCCGGACAACTTTAAATTATCAGAGACTTCCTGTAAGGGTTTCCGATGGATGTGAAATGTAAAAGGGAGTCTCTGAGGGCTGTGGAGGGACATAGGTGGGACATATAGGGGACAGGGGGAATGCTGGTGAGTGCTTAAGGTTCTGTTGTGAACAGGACGGTCTGGAGCCAGGCCTGTTCCAGTTTGGAAAGAATCACATAGGAGTACTTTAAATTCCATTGCTAGTGTGTTGGGCTGGACTAATATGTGGAGTTGTGTTTGAATAGAACGGCTGATGTAACAGATCACATTTGATATTTAAATCTAAATTACAGTAAAAAGGTCTCATTTGTTAAAAGGACTTTATTCGGTAATGTTTATTTGTAGCTTATATAGATAATAGTGTGGGTCAACTTTACTCAACTATAGTTTGGTTTTTGAACAAAGTCTTTACAAATATGACCAAATCGATCAAAAATCTTCGTTGACTATAGGAAAAATTATAAAATGACAAAATACAGTTATTAATCTTTTGGCAAGACTCTTGTGTATTGTGTATGTGTTTGTGAGTGCGTGTGAACCTTGTCTATGTGTGTGTTTTTTGGAGCTTTAATAGATCTAATTTTAATAGGTCAAATTTATTAAACTCAATTTTTTTGTAGTAGGTTAATATAGAAATAACGCACATATGTATATTTTTTTTAAGGTGCACTATGTAACTTTTCTGGTGCTGTTAATCCAGTTTGAGGCGTTATTTAAAAGTAAAAATGTGAAAGTAGTTCAAGGGTGTCTGTTTATATCCGCACAGTGCACGGATTGAGGTGAAGCTGCAGATTCACGATAGTGACTGTACTTCCTGTGTACTTTATCGCCAATCTTATATGCCTTAAAAATCATGTATCGGAAGTATTGCACCACATTTTACTAATAATAATAACACAGTTTTGACTTGTATCTAAACTCAAGGTGCAGTGCTCTGATCTTTTCAACACTAAGAGTCTCAAAGCGAGTGGTTTTACTGTAGACAGGAAACAGCTGACGTGCTGATGTGTCCGAGAATGACCCGAGCCTGAACATAAGTTCTAAATATTTGTCAGAACCCGTCAGAACCCGTCGGAACTGTCGGAATCTGATGGATCCCGTCGGACTTCAGTTGGATTTCCATGCTCCACATCATGGTATTAAACATAGTATCTCTCTTACAGTTACAGTAGATTTTATTGCCCAAAGAATACCTATAAAAACATGCATTCTTACTGTTTACCTCTTTATAGATCTAGCATCTTATCCTAGGGGTGTCACCTAATTGATCGTTTCTGTGGAGATAGGTACATTTAATGCCATAAAGTGGAACATTGAAGGTAAAGCAACCATATATCCATGAAGACACAATGATAACTTCAAACATACAGTATGAAGAGTGAATAGTCCAAAACACAAGTAAAATATTTGTCCATATATGTAAGATACTATTGTTTGAGAGCCGACTATTAGATCTGAAGAACACTATAAATAATAATAATTGTATATGGCGGCATATCCACATTCAAACATATGTACATGTTAAATCCATTTAGTGTAAAAATTCCCAGCCATCTGGAAGAACAGGAAGAAACGCATTACCAAATATTTGCAAATTGTGTTCAATTCAGCTGTTCTGCAGATGATTTGAATAATTACAGATACAGCCACACAATGGGCCCAAGCTCCAGTGAAAATATACAGCCCTGAGTCCTGTCTGTGGGCTGTGGTCTTGCCAAAACCCACGTCTTCACCTGTGCCAGTCCAACCCGCTCTGGACTCCATCCGAACAAATAATCTGTCAAATGAACAAGAAGTGGGTTGAAAACAAGATCTTTATCCCCTCCTCTGGTCTCTCCATCTCGCTGTCTGTAGCGTGACTGTGCATGAAGTGTTTAGAGCTGTTTGTGTATCTTGTCTAACTGTGAGCACATCTGCCAACCTGCGCTCACTCACTGGACAACATCTGGAGGAGTACACATCAGTCTTCTACACTGGGGTCAGACGAGTCCTTTTCCAATTGTGCTGGTCAATTGGTCATATCATTGTACACTATTTTATTGGCCATTTATGACATCAGCCTGTAGGGACTGAAGTTGGAGATGATGATGGAGATGATCTTATACCCAGGCACAAAGATACCACCTCTTCAAGTAGGTTAATGTTATTATGTGCATTGACCCTGATAAACACACAAATAAACTAACTCCCTTTTGGATGTGTTGCACAAGGACATCTAAAAGGTACACTATGTAACTTTTCTGGAGCGGTGTTTACTTGCTTGCTGGTGCGTGCTTGTCTCCATGGAGATGTTATTGCTTTGCCTATGTTTCACAGTATGGCATTAAATGTGTATATCAAGCATTTATTTTCATGTTCTTTTTATGGTTTTATTTCCTTTATTTCTGAGCATAATGACAAAATAAGACATTATCAGGTTTATTTTTCAAAATGTAATGGGTCCAAAGGCTATAGTGAGAAGACAAGGTGATAAAGGAACACCCTGTCTGATACCATGTCCACTTTGAAAGAGATATGATCTACCAACATTTCACAGGTTTTATTGAGATAATCTCAACTACTGAGCAAGCTGTATGAGGTGGTAATTGCATTTTCCATTAATTAAATAATTTTAAAATAATGAAATAAACATTAAAGGGGACAAATTTAAAATCAAAATGTATGAGCTTTTACCCATGTATAAACATGAGCTTACTCAAAGTTGTATTTTGCTTGATTTTTGAAGAGGATATCAGTGGGCACATTTCTATTATGTATTAGTATGTTATAGTTTAACACTAAAGATTTAAAAAAATAGCATGTTTTTAAACAATATAATCAAGCTGCATTTCACCACTGCACAAAGGTTTCCGGCTGTGATCATGGAACGCCCTGATTGTGCTATTATTGCA